>JAQFVV010012405.1:10459922-10467422 GCA_028023455.1 Epiperipatus broadwayi
AGTAAACTTCCAGTATTTCTTTACAAATATTTCAAAGATTGCAAAAAAAAAGATATATTTATATATTCAAAGTCGATATTTATAAATAGAAAAAAACATATTTTATTACAGTAAATACGTAATAATGTTAGCTATGTATATTTATATAAAAATCAAATTTTTAAGTTCATTTATATTGAATGTGCGTGTATATATATATAATTAGAAAATATTTAAACTCAAACTTTCAAACTTCCTAAAGCTTTTCACTTCATCTTATACAACTGATACAGACGACCACATACATGTGATAAAAATATGTGATCTCCAATACACATATTTCATGCTAAACCAGCATTCATCAGTTGGTTCAGATCGTCATATCCCACACACTTATATATAATTAGTGCTCAGTTTATATTAAGATAGCAAATCTTCAAACTTTAATGGACAGGCTTCAATCTTCTCCACCCTCCAACTATTCAGCCATCCATATCATTCAACATCTGGTTCGGCATGAAATACGTATATTAGAAATCATTTACCTTTTTCACAAGTATGTTTTCTTCTATCGGCTGTATAAAATGGAATGGATATCTGTAGGAACTTGAAAGTCTGACTTCAAATCCTTTTTAATTACATTAAGTTGAGTATGAATAATATACTTGTATTTCAATATTATATATACTCTCACTAAAATATTTTATTTATAACTCATTTGTTTTATTTTCTTTCTTATATAATTAGTGTTTGATAGCTTCTTATATAAAATCACTCATATTGTGAAGATTTATACATTCAATATTGAATTTTAAACTTTTTCATGGGAAAAGTTTTTTTTTTTTTTTTTTTTACATATACAGTATATGAATTTGGAGAAGTTATTGTGTAGTATATTAGTGATATTTGATTTCTTCTAACTTAGCACATGCTGCTTAGAAGTTTTACAGCTTTGTGCTTTCTAAAAATCTTTTTTTTTTCCAGTTTGTATAATGTCAAATAATAACAAAGATTGTCCGTATAAATTGTTAACTAGAAAAGCTAATTTTTATATTTTTCTTTTGGAAAATAAATTGGTCAGCCAAAATAAGAGAATTCAGCTTCTAAAATAAGATTAATAACATTAGCCTTGTCTTTCTTATATTTGATTTTTTTCTGCCATATGATCACATATACAGTCTCATTGACATCTTTCTTTTTAAATATATTTTCTGCAATGTTCACTCTAAATACGAAAATAAAAAAAAAATAACAGCACTTTAGTCATATAAACGAAAACCAAAAACTATATGGCATTGTGTTATTTCTATTATACATGCATATTTAAAAAACAACAACATATTAATGAATAAATGACATTTTTTAAAATATTGTTGATAGATTTACGTAATGAAGTGACGAAGTAATTTCGGTTTGGTGCAGTTGATAGTGCTCTCAACTTGAGATCGGGAGGTTCCAGGATCAATTCTGGCGCTCGCAGTTCGAAATTCTTATACAGTCTTAAGCAATAAACCATTATCTTTTTTAAAAAATAATACATTCGTAATGGTTCAAAAAATGTTAAAATATAATAGGTTTGTATTTGTAATGCAGAAAATTTATTGAAAGCTGAGTGCTTTCAATACTGAGTAGTATCATAATCATAACATTATGTGACTAAAGAAAATTGAGATTTAAAGTTCATTTTGAATATTAAATAGTAGATTTACATAAAATTGAATTTTTAGAAGTAGATTTAAATTTTAATAAAGAAAGTTGTTGCTACAAGTGCTATATTTTAGAAAAAGGAGTGCTAGAATTCTTTTTATTTATGGCGTGATGATCTTTAGCTATTGACCACGCATACTTCACCTTTCTGTCATCCATAGAGACATCAAAGTTATGGCCTGAGTGCAACTCATGGTCAATAACCCTAAATTTCTATGTAAGTCAATCTTTTTTCAGGATCAAAAAAAGTTCATTCTTTTTTTTCTATCTATCTGTCTATCTATCTATCTATCTATCTATCTATCTATCTATCTATCTATCTATCTATCTATCTATCTATCTATCTATCTATCTATCTATCTATCTATCTATCTATCTATCTATCTATCTATCTATCTATCTATCTATCTATCTGTCTATCTGTCTGTCTGTCTGTCTGTCTGTCTGTCGGTCTGTCTGTCTGTCTGTCTGTCTATCTATCTATCTATCTATCTATCTATCTATCTATCTATCTATCTACCTACCTGCCTACCTGCCTACCTGCCTACCTGCCTACCTGCCTGCCTGCCTGCCTGCCTACCTGCCTGCCTACCTACCTACCTACCTACCTACCTACCTACCTACCTACCTACCTACCTACCTACCTACCTACCTACCTACCTACCTACCTATCTACCTACCTATCTATCTATTTATCTATCTATCTATCTATCTATCTATCTATCTATCTATCTATCTATCTATCTATCTATCTATCTATCTATCTATCTATCTATCTATCTATCTATCTATCTATCTATCTATCTATCTATCTATCTATCTATCTATCTATCTATCTATCTATCTATCTATCTATCTATCTATCTATCTATCTATCTATCTATCTATCTATCTATCTATCTATCTATCTATCTATCTATCTATCTATCTATCTATCTATCTATCTATCTATGGTCATATCTTTTCTCCCTCTACTGTTAAAACAATATGTACAGAGGGATGATAGAAAGAAAACAATTTGAAGAAGCATGAGCGTTTGTAGGGATCCACATTCAAAGAGAGCAAAGAATTTTGCGTCCCACTATCAACGAAATGTAGCATGTAACTTACATATTGAAACAAATTTACATATTTCCCCCCCAACTATATATTCCGATTACCTATTTGGTGGCGTTACTCTGAACTATAATTCTGGCGAAATTTTCTGAAAGCTAGCTTAGTGATATCAATCTAATTTTGTTTTGGCACACTTTTTCATATTAACATGTTAACTCACGTTATTCGAGTATTACATAATTATATAAAAATAGTTTAATCTTTGTCATTTACGTATTATTCAGTTAAAAAGTACTTCAGTCAGAACAACAGCTAATGTGTGGCTATATACAATATTTAAATACTTATATAGATTAAAGAAGATTGCATATGATATTGATAAATATGACTACAAACTAAGTTATTAGTAATATTATATTTACGAATATTCTTTTACAAGATATATCAGTAAATATTTTTTGCTACAATTTTTGAAGTTCGAAATTTTTCTATTCAAGTACTTTTGTAAATGCATACTTTTTGTGAAAAGTAAGAATTGTGTGTAGTTTTTGTATTGGTTGAGGACTTGCTTAAGAAGAAACATATTTTTTATACGAGAACTTAACTCTTTGTGAACATAAAATAAATATTTAAAACATTGACTATATTTTTATAATTCGAAATAAACTATTAAAAATTATGTATTATTATTATTATTATTATTTCAAAATGTCAACATATTATAATCTTATTTACACAGAATTACTGCTGTAAAGGTGGAAAAAAAATATGATTACTATCATGATGTCTAGTGGAGAAATATTACAGACTATTATATATTTTAGTAGATTTAAATATAGCACTACTAATAATCCTAAAAGTTTTCCATCACATACATGATTTTTCAAAATCCTATATAATCAACCTCACATAACCACACACATATAAATGTATAAATCAAATTAAATATACATTATAGTTTAATTATAATAATAATAATAATAATAATAATAATAATAATAATAATAATAATAATAATAATAATAATAATAATAATAATAATAATAATAATAATAATAATAATAATAATAATAATAATAATAATAATAATAATAATAATAAAAAAAAATAATAAAGCATTAATGGTGTTACTTCTGTGTTTATAATCGTTATTATAATAATTATCACCATTAATGCTTTATTAATATATATATATAATTAAAAGTCAGTCAACACTTAGACAATCCCAATATCAATAACAATTAACAATTTCAAACTGTTGTCAAGGCAACCCACTTTTAACAATAAAGTTGTAATTTGTTAAGAGGAGGATGCCAGGACAACAATTTGAAATTATTCATTGTTATTTATATTGGGATTGTCTAAATGATATATATATATATGCACTGTAACTTTACAGTTGTTTCTGTAATTTGGTTATTATAAATTTAAAATTGTAAAAAAATTATTGGCTTTATTTTATATGGTTAAGCAAATATATTCATTGCTGTCATTGGTTGAATAACATGTTATATGATCAATATCAAATTTAAAAGTCTCATATTAATGCTTAAAAAAAATATAATTTTATAAAGCATTTAAAAAAGGCTTCTCAAGCAAATTTTATGATCAATGCTTATAAAAAAATGTTTATATTTTGTCATTATTTTTTTTAAGAAACAAAGCTATCGAATTGTATAAACAAACAGAAGTGGTCACACACACAAAACAAATCTTTCAATATAAAAATAATAACATAGAATTATAAATTCAACATTACAACATAAAAATATTTTAAATGAAACTAATTATATTTAAAATTATATTTTAATGTAGGGAATAGAACAAACAGTTCTTACATTTTATATTTTGTGTGTGTGTGCGAAAGCTTTACATGTTTAAATTTCGAATCATTAAAGTTAATTATACTGTTTAGTTTGTTAGGGTATTTATTAAATAATATTATTTATTAAAAGGTCAATTTAAATTTAATTAAAATAAATATCTGAGAACTTATACTTTTATGATTCATTTATTTTAACGGAATTTTAAGATGGGATTGGGTTTCATGTTTGACATTTTAGATGATATGATGGACTTGTGATAACTACTTTTCTGTGCTGTTTTAAAGTATATGTATATTTTTTATTATGGTATGCAATAATCTGCAGCAGTTCTTTCTATGAAGCTTCCGTTTAATGTATTAACTTTAGAAAAGTCTGAGATGTCAGCAATATATGAACTATACAAACTTGAATATGATTGACAACATCTTTTATTGTTATGGCAAAGCTACAAAATTGGTGACTTAGAAACAAGATTTTAGATTCAGCTGATGATTTAGATTGTTTTATCGTGCACTAAATAAGATGAAAAATGAGATTTTCAATAATTGTTAATGATTATAACACAATATTTTTGTAAAACACTTATTATTAAAGCAAAAATTATATGACTTAGTAGGGGACTGTCTTTGAAAACATTTTCTTTTTAAAAGTACCACCCTTAGAACATTAGTAATAAGAACTCAAAGCTTATCTAGTGGCTAAAATATTTTTTGTGTGTAAAAACTGTAAGTATAATATTTTATTAACAATACATAATTTATTAACTTTTAGAATTTGTTTAGTTTTTGATAACTAATTGTAAATATACTATTTTTAATAACATAAACTTCTAATATCTAATATTTCATTGTTCTAACTTTTTGAATAGGCATTGTGCAACCAATGACAATGTGCTTCTTTGTTCTCAGTAAGAACTTCATTTAGATATTTATATTCACAATTTTAAAATATTAAATTTTAACTTTTTTAATAGCAATTATTAGAATACTTATATATCATATAAAATATAAATTATTTATATAATATACATAAAACATTTAATTAAAAAAAAATCAAACATGGAGTCATGTTTAACATTATACTTATTAGACTCTATATAAAAATGTGACAGGTGAGTGAGTTAAATAAATGTTTGTAATATTAATTTAAACTCAGAAGTAAAAATGAAGCAATTAAAAATGCTTGAAATTATTATTTTTTTTCTCTTCATTTTTGAATAAAAATTTACCATGTTGATTCAAAAATCTTAGCTATCATCTACCTGGTAATAGCAATGACCTTTAAAATTTTACTGAAAAATAAAAAAAAAACAATACATTATGGAAAATATTTTGTAATTCAGACAAGTGATAACTGGTATAAAAATTGAATTTTGGAAAATCCAGACAGCTTTTACAAAATTTTATTGCATTCAGGACAAAAAAATTAAATGGTTAAAATAGTCATTTTGTTTGTCTTTATCAAACATAAGTAGGCTAACTGGCCCAGGCATTTTGTCTTTTCTGGATAAAATGACTTTTTATCATACTATGGAAAAGAACAATAACAAATGAACCAAAACCTGTCATTGATTAATCAATTATTATTTCAAGAAATCTCAATTATTGCAGTCAATTATTAATGGAAAATGAATAAATTGACTCATGCAACATTGTCTAACAACTTCAAAATAAATCACTGGACTTCTTCAATTGAAAGTACTGGTAAGTAGCTGATATATTTTGAAAATTATATTTATCCAATTTCAAATAAATTGCTTATATTTAGTCTCTAAATATTGGAAAATAACTGTTCTCTTCTGAATTGTGTATATACATCTCAATATTGCCAATTAAATTGTCTTCAGTTCGCACATCATTTATGATCTTAAGCTTTTTAAATATATCTATAGCTTCCCATAGTAGTCTCTGGCCATATTGGCCAATTTTTTGCCAGTATTAAAATTGATGTTATGGTTGGTCAATTTTATGTGTGGATAAATGACTGCTAAATTAGATTTTTTCTTTAACTGCCAAAATATGTTTTTTCATTCTTATATTTATTCTACAATTGGTCTGTCCAATGTATGAATGTGCATAAACCCCATATGGAATTTTATATACACTATGACACTCAAAGGAATTTTATCTTTAGGGTATGAAAATCATTATTTTTTTTTAAATGTAGTGTAAACTGTATGGATATTATTTTTTTTCAAAACATTACTAATTTTATTAATTACATTCTTTATATATGGTATAACTGTCTGATTTTCATAATATCAAAATATTTTTTTATTATATGAAAAAGTCCAGTTAATAATACTGTGATCAAAATCATTATGAAGAAGCAGTTTTTTAGTAGCAGAGATATCTTGGAGAAAATGGTTGTTTGTCATCAGAAAGTCTCTTGGTTCTATCTAACAATTTTTCTGTCACTGAAAATAATTGTGCTAGATGGTGATGGAAAAAAATATACATATATACATATATGATGTCAAATCATCGCCTCCCAAATATTGTTTTTTCAGCAACACTACCTTGTAAATAAAGACAAGTCTGACTTCTCTTGACCACATCATGCAATGTTGTTAAGTATATTGAAATATAGACTTATTTAAACAAAGAGTATGAAATTTAAATTGGCAGTATTCTTAAATTGCTGCTAAACAAATATATTTAGTTTATGTATATAAAGAAAGACTAATACATTATCCATGCTAACCATTGTATAAAATGTAAAGACAATTCATTAATACAATTATATTTTTTAAAATATAAAATATATTCATCAATAATTTTTAGATTACCAGGTGTTTTAAAATGTAAAAGATAGGAAGATTTGATAACATATAATTAAGATAAAACTATCAGTTCTTATAAGACAAAAATGTCAGAGAAAATTCTTGCTATATCTTAATATAACTAGATTTTTCTTTTTCTTTTTTTCTACA